>CM021103.1:39470915-39506218 GCA_007115665.2 Sequoiadendron giganteum | reverse complement strand
CAAACCTAGAATTCGGATTCTTGGGATTAACTGTAAATGTTCATTCCACCAAGCCAATCAACTTAAAAAATTCCTTCCAATGTGTTGTACAAATATCAAGATGCATTTGATATGAACCAAAAATGCTCTTCATTCTATCACTCTTTTACACAAGACCTTCCACTATTAGTAACCCAATTGTGCACCAAAATCAGTTTGTGTTGAAAATAGATTGTTCCCATGAATCACATGCATTCTTGTTCTCTAATATGAATGAAATAATTCTTTGATAATCAAAGTACCAAACTAATGTAACAAACCATACAACAAGATATTAGGATTTTGGTGGTACATTAGGATAGATTGGTTTGAAAAAAAACAAATGAAGTGCATCAAACACCACACAATAAACTAGTCCAATAGCTATTAATTTTGTTTGCACCAAACAATCTAAAGCATTTGAAGGGGATATTTATTTTTGACCACCCACATTTGAAAATTGGATTCAAAAGGGCCCAAATTTCTCTTATTGGCATTGAAATTTTTCAATTAGGTTTAACCCTAAAGCAAAACTTGACACCAATACATCCTCATTTTCATCATGGTTTGTGTCAACATTGCATTGTTGTTGCATTGGAGTTGTGTGAGTGCTTGGTCCAAGAGGATTTGGGACAATCCACTTCAATTTTAGTAGATAGAATAAAATTCAAAAGGAACATCATCAAATCCTATCTCTTGTAGTTCCTCCTCAACCTTAGGCACAAAAAGGGATGTTTTAGTCTAGTAGTAGATTGTTTGACATCACCTCTAGCTCAAGCTTTACTCATTGTGCTTGATACACATGAACAAGAGACCAGTGCTTGGCAAAATTTTATGCAATAGATGTAGAATTCTCTAAGATTTATCAAACCCTATGTTGCACCTTTGATTACATGACAACTAATGCATCCAATCCTACATGGCATGTGTCATATTCAAGACAACCAAGAAACAAGGTATGTACGTATGTTTGTTAGTACTAACAAAGCATTGGGAATCCATTTTCATGGACTTTTTGTCTAGTTATCTGACAAACAAATGGAGTAATGATTGTGTGTATACATTAGTGGATAGTTTCTCTAAGATGGCAATTATCATGCCTTGTAAGAAGACAATTTTAGGTTTAGAAATGGCTTGATTGTATTTTCAAAATGTATGGGTTCACCTTGAATTTCCATCCACCATTATCTTTGATCAATGTTGATGATAATGCAACCACAGTCGTTTACTTCCAGGCCAAGGTCGATGGAGATTATAAATTAAATGTAGCTTGGCTATTTAATTTATATACATATAATCGATTTTATTAAAGAAGTCGACTACATTAAATGAAATGATTTTTATTTAATAAATAAATATATTTTTTATTTGGGTCAACCTAAGAAGTGATGCGATTTTTCAAGTGGCGTCTTTTGTTGCTAGGCCGACCTCTCTCTCTAAAGGACATGTATTTCTCCTCTTTGGCGTGTATAAATACAAGGAGGTTTCCATTCATTTCACATCAAGTCAAGAAAATTCATCATAAAGAAGAAGTGTGAATTAAGGAGCAGATCTTCAATTATATCAGCAGATTGATTCAAGAAGAATTATTTGATTTGTATCTTTGCATTTAGGAGAGGTGTTCATTGTATTATTCGGGAATTGTGTTTATGCCTAAGTTGTAAGTAGATTGTTGCTTTTATTATTATCAATATATAGGAGATATATTGCTTGGGTTTTTCTCCCTTAGGTTGGAGGGTTTTCCCAGGGTATTGGTTGTGTTCTTGTGTCAATATTTGAATTAAATTTGCATTCTAATTTGGTCATCTAAATCTAACATGGTATCAGAGCGGGTTTCAAGAGGATCCCAATCATATTTGTGTTTATATCAGCCAATACCCTTGTATTACTTTATCATCTTCATTCACTTGTCAAGATGGTGAATGGCCTTAAGATTAGGATAGGCTTTGTATTTATATTATTAGCAACCCTATTTAGATCTATATGGGTTACCAACCCTTAGTGCCCATTAACGTAGCTTACCTCACACCACCATCCTCTACAACAACTCCAACTTGAAAGGTAATTGAAATGACCACCAAATAAAATGAGTGATTCCAACAAATACAACAATAGCCTCAATTGCTAATTATAATCAATGACATGGTAAGCAATACACACCACATGCTTTTCAAGTTGGCGATCAAGTGTAGTTACATTTGGAGGAGCAACTCATAAGGCCTTACTACCAACTTTGTCCACTTCAATATGAGCCCTACACCATCATTAGGCAAGGGATAATGCCTTTAAGCTAATGTATCTCCCTTCCTTAGTCTATACCTTCTTTTCAACACAAAGCTCTCATGCCATTACTATCCACCTTTGTTGGGTTCTCTTGACATTGCAAAAACCCTAAATCCAACCGAACTTAATCCTAACTTGTGCTACAACAACAAAGATTAATCAAACCATTGATGTTAAAGTCAAATGAACACATCATCGAAAGATCCCTCTCTTCCATATCATGAAAGGGTCAAGTTTATCCAAAGGGCAATGGTACATTGAAGTGCCAGTTGCTTAGACCTTTCCATGTCTCATTCCACAATTGCACATGGTGGGGTCCATTGCTTCTCAAGCAGGGTCAACTTATCAAAGAGGATCCAAAATACTCAAAAGTGCATAACTCTATTATGCAAATGTGTCATCCCCTATAGAACACATGGTCATAAAGTGAGTCTAATTCCTCTTCAATCTTTCCACACACATCTAGTGGTGCTTATTTTAACACACTTGTTTTGAAAAACAATTGCAACACCATTCCCAAGGGTGAGACTATAACCAAAAATAACTCACCAAGGTTGTGTATGACATAAATGGTTCACATGTAATGTTCACATTGATCGGATAAGTGGCAAATTACTCTTGTTCACATGGGAAAATAAGGTGTGACTACCCTCTTCACTAGGAATAAGTGTTTAACAAATATTGTGGATATTTGGTCCATGTGTGACTTCTATCTGGAGCATATTGACTTCTATACGGAGAATATATTGACTTTGTTGAGTTGATTCAAAGAGAGAATCTAATCATGCAATTTGTTGTTCCAAGATTTTATTAAGATACGCAATCTCAATCCCCTCCAAGCAATTGTTATTTTTCTAGATTTTCTCAAGAAATTGTGTTTGCTTTGCTACTTCAATAGTTGGAGTTGGTAAAAGCTCCCTCAACTTTCTCAAAGTTATCTCCACTAAAACTTGCCTCACTCCTAGACACATAGGAATGAAATGCCAACCATGACCAAAGGGGTAAAAAGGATAATTCAAAAATCCTTTGGTGTCTGGCATTTAAGTGAACTGTTCTTGTTTTAGATTTGACTTGTCTTTGGAGTTTTAATGTTTGCAACTTCTTGTTGTTTGTGCCAATGTTTGAATTGCAATTGAAGTGCTTTGATCACTTGCTTTGTTTGCAATGTTTGAGAGTTCAACAAAATCTAAAGCATGTTTTTAGCTCAAATGAATTAAAACTATGTTCTTTTGTTTGTTTTTGTGTATTTTAAAATATTTAACGATGTTGTAACAACTTATTTAAACAGCACTAATGTGCTGAAATATGAACCAAAGAACTCTTTTCATGTTTGTGTTAAAATGGAAATTTTATCTCATCTAATCTAGCATATAAACGGTTCATTTTCTCTTTCTTTTGCATACAAATTTTAATGAATCAAGAAAAATGAGAAACAAGTAGATTTGAACAATACTGAACAAATAAATTGCTCTTTGAATTCCAAAAAACAAATTCTATGTTTCCTAAATTTTCTGATTTACAAATCATATTTCTAATATTTTGCTGATTTGAAAGTGAACATGGAACTTTAAAAAAAAAAAATCTTACTTTTTTGGTTTCAAGGAAGTTATTCAAATTGTTTCTTTGACTCGTTTTGGTTTGTTCCTCTAGGGCTTCCAGAGGTAACTTTGGCTTGGCAAGGGTTAGTGTAGTGTTTCAAGATGATGTCGGGAACTTTGTTAAGGGTGGCTCCCTTTTTAGTGAGTTCTAGGACTAATAATGAGGCAAAGTGGGATGCAATTGTATCTAGTATCTCATTGGCTATATCAAAGGGGTGCAAGAAGTTGGTTGTTGAAGGGGGTTTCACTAACATGGTTCAAGGTTTGAGCTGAATGTTTTACCCAAATTGCAAGTTGAGAGGGTCATTGAACAAAGCAAGACCTTTGTGCATGGATTTTGTGAATGTTATCTTTGTTCTTTGTTTCCATTAAGGTAATGGAGTGACAGATTTATTAGCTAATCTTGAGATTGACCAAATGTTCTTCTCAACATTGATCAATTTTCAAGTTAATGATTAGTATTAGAATAATATCTTTCTATTTGTGTTGTTAATGGTCATCTCGCTTTTTCTAACTTTGTCTCTTGTTAACGATTGTCTCTTTTAGAAACATCGTCTCTTGTAATCTATTTAAGAAACTTTTGTTCCTTTGTTCAATACAACATTGATTTTGTAAAATGGTATCAGAGTCCAATTGATTAGAGCGGAAAAATTATTGTTCTTGCATTTGAGAAATCGTAGCTTATCTCTACTAAAATTCGTGCTTGTCTTTTCTCAGAAAAAACCACCCTTGTATACAAACGATTTTCAATATTCTGAATGCACGATTTTATGAACACATTTTTGTTCTTTTGCTCGGGTTTGTCTGCAAACGTCGTTTGTTTTGTACCCTAGCTCGCAAACGAACTTGTGCCCGTGTTCACGCACGACGGTCTCAGTCGTCTTCAAACCTTTGTTTCATGCTTGTATTGGTTTCATTCAGTTATGTGTAATTTGTTTTTGCTCGACGGCATGTGCTTTGCCCTAGCCAACGACGTCAACCTTTGTTTTTCTCTAGAACGGACGTGTCTTTCTCGGAGATTCACATCGCTTTTAAGCATGTATTCTTCCTGCAACGGTGTCTTCCTAGGCATCATTTTTTCATTGAGATCGGCTCTCTATTTTGCGATAGCATCCTTTGCTCATGTTTCTGCTTCTACCCGCATTTTTGGATGTGCAACAGAGATTTTTTTGTCTACGTTTCTTGAGAGGTCGCTTCCTATGGTAGCATATTTGATCTGAGTGCGGGTCTGATCTGTGACCTCCAAATTTTTTTTTGGCGGAGTTCTATTTCTCTTTGTCTATGTTCGCATGTGATCTTGGAGGAAGGTCGTTTGTTTTCTCTGCTCATTCTGGACGAGTTTTCAAGATTTTCTATAAATTCCTGAAGCACATTTGGCGCCTAGGGTTTTTGCATTTGCGGCTAGGGTTTTGACCCTCTAGTTCAAATCCAAAAAAAAAATCAATTGCAAATTCTTGGTGAGTTTTTCGAGACCTTTTTTGGGTTACCTTCATATTTTTCTAAGTGCATCATTTTTTGTGCCTCAATTTTTGTGCAGATTTCTTATGTTTTTTGGTAGCTAGGGTTACAAACCCTCTAGTTTTCAAGCCGACAATCGATGTTCTAGGTTTTCAAATTTGTCTTGTCACGTAAAGAAAAAAAAATTGTCTTTTAGGTTTTAAATATTTCGGGAGGGTTTATATTTTCTCCTCAAAAATTAAGAGTTTTTCTCCTGTATACCCTAGCTAGGGTTTTTGTCGTTCAAGAGGGCTCTCTGATTATTATTTTTACCATTTTTCAGAAAAACAAAACAATGATTTGTAATCTTGGGGTTGGCGATTTTTTCCTCAAAAATTGTGGTTTGTTGCAATCAGTTTTTTGGTCGCACCTAGAGTTACTGGGGCGAACATCTACACATCTGGCTTCTTGCAGTCTGTTCTGGGGCGTCATGCTCATCTGCAAAAGTTTGAAGGGTTTGCCAATTTTCCTCAAAATCGTAGCAGTTGTTCTCGAAGTGTCTCTGGTTACAAGGAGGGACAGTTCTCCAACTTTAGGTTGGACGATTGGTGTTGTTATTTCCAAAAGTTTTGTAGTTTTTGGGAGGGTTGGTGGCAGACTCATCTCAAGTGGCAGAGCCAGTGGCAGGCTCTTGTCTTTTGTTGCAGCAGCATTCTAAGAAGAGGGCACCCTTATTTGTTATCTCTGGATAGTTAGAATGATGACCATTAAGGGAGGGTATTAGAATAATATCTTTCTATTTGTGTTGTTAATGGTCATCTCGCTTTTTCTAACTTCGTCTCTTGTTAACGATTGTTTCTTTTAGAAACATCATCTCTTGTAATCTATTTAAGGAACTTTTGTTCCTTTATTTAATACAACAACATCGATTTTGTGACAATTAGGAGTCTTGAAAACCTTATTTTGAAGGAAAAGTCACCATAATAAGTTTTCATTGGTGGGTCCATTAAATCCTTCCTTTCATTGTACAAAGTTGTTTGTATTGCTTTGATGGTATTTAGTTGTGGCTCCCCTAACAGCTTACATATCTAAGATGTCATTCATGATTTGATGAGCGTTAGGTGACAAGGTAGTTGGTTTTATTTGCTTTCTCTATGATTCTTTTCATGTTGGCGTGGTGGATTTTTACCATGATTGTTCAGTGTAGTACTAGATGATAGTATAGAAAATGGGTCTATGAGATATAGGGCTTCAATTGTGAACTTTCGTGCAAATTTGGAGGTGATTTCACCTACAAAGGTCAAAAAGTGGGTCAAATTTCTACTACTCCTAAAGAAAACAAAGTTGGAAGATGATTACTAGAAAAAATGAGATAGGTGGTGATGTTGGTTTTTCAACTCCTAACATTCCTACAAGTTTGGAGTTGGAAATTAGAGCCCTCAAAAGGGAGCTCCAAATTATTAATGGTGATATTGAAGAGCTTATTTCCTCTCAAGACTTATGCTTGGTATTAGAATTATCTATTGGCTTCCCATCATCACAAGTGACTAGTGCCTACATATAAGACAATAAAGAACTCAATAGAATTGCAACATATAAGACAATGAACACAACAAGATACCCTGGGAAAACCCTCCTCTTGAGGGAGAAAAACCCAGCAAATGATCTCTTCTATAATGTAGAATAACTAGCAGAAATCTGCTTACAACTCAGGCCCAGCAATGGCCAATAAAGAATGTAGTGAGGTCCCACCTCTCCTAGATACACAAGATACAAATGAATGTCTTCTTCCTTGAAATCGGACTGCTGCTGCAAATGCGAATTCTGCTCTTAATGATAAATGCGAACTTGCTTGATGGAATGATTTACAATGCCAAAGTGACCTTGTATATATACAACATAGGCGCCTCTTCATTTAGGTCGGCCTTTACATAATAAATAATGAACAATTAACATATCTTAAGGTCGGCTCAAGGTTAAGACAAGAATAGGCGAACTTATAAGCGTCGGCCCTTTAGCAAATAAAATGTTTGATATAAATTAAATAGCCATGACGCTTATTCATTTAATTTATCTTTTCTTCTCGGGAAGTGCAGACCGAAGCTGTCATAACATCAACACTCCCTCTCAGCTAGGGATGAACTTCCATCTGCACAAAACACGTCATATTAGAATGAAAACAAAATAGAATATCACCTCAACATGATATTAACCATTATGGCTACTCCCATAGATGGTATAAAGTCATCACGGATTCCCTCACGTGATGTTGTCATGGAGTCACACACATGACATCCACCATAGCTTCTCCCAGAGGGTGGAAACAAGGGCTTTCACCTCAAATCTCTCTCAATAGAGAATTGCATTATCAAGGGCTTACACCTCAACTCTCTCTCAGCAGAGAATTGCATTATCAAGGGCTTGCACCTCAACTCTCTCTCAGCAGAGAATTGCATTATCAATCAAGGATCACTGATTACTGAGACTCTTTCTCAGTCAAGGCTGCATTCTCCACCATACCAAGTTTCTCTCGGAAGTACACAAACTTAATCCTGGCGAGAGGCTTGGTGAGAATGTCTGCCGTTTGCTCTTCAGTGCTGATATACCTCAACTGTATAGCTTTCCTTTGCACCATATCTCTAATATAGTGGTACTTGATCTCAACATGTTTTGTTCTGTCATGAAACACAGGATTGACAGAAAGCTTCACACAGCTTTGATTATCACAGTGTATAATAGTAGGCTCCATTGATTGTCCAAACAATCCTGCAAGGAGCTTACGAAGCCACACTGCCTCACGAGCTGCCACACAAGCTGCTATATACTCTGCTTCAGTTGTACTCAAGGCCACTGAAGACTGTTTCCTGCTACACCAGGAGATCATAGCAGTCCCCAAACTGAAGCAACAACCAGAGGTACTCTTCCGATCTGAAACACATCCTGCCCAATCAGAATCAGTAAAACCATGCAGCTCCAAATCCACGTTTGAAGAATATCTCAACCCATATCCAATTGTGCCACATAAATATCTCAAGATATGTTTAGCTGCTACAAGATGTATTTGCTTTGGTTCACACATAAACTGGCTAAGTGCACTCACTGCATAGCAAATATCAGGTCTAGTGTTAACTAGATACATCAATGAACCAATCAACTGTCTATACATCGTAGAATCCACTGGTTCTGAACTAGCTGCAGCTTCTTTCAACTTATCTAAGTTAGTCTCCATGGGTGTAGACATAGGTTTGCAGTCAATCATACCAAACCTTTTGAGAATGTCAACAGTGTACTTGCCTTGACTTAGAATCATCTCATCTGGCTTTTGCCAAACTTCTAAGCCAAGAAAGTAATGCATAAGACCTAGATTCTTCATCTCAAACTCTGAAGCTAATTCCTTCTTGCATTTTAAAATTAGATGTTCTTCACCAGTAATGATCAAGTCATCAACATATAAAACCAAAATTAATGCTTCACCATTTACTACTTTGAAGTAGAGGTTAGAATCTACATCATTCTTTGAGAAACCCAGACTTGAAAGATACTGATCAATTCTTTCATACCAAGCACGAGGAGCTTGTTTAAGACCATACAAGGCCTTCTTCAGCTTGCAGACATGAGACTCTTTCCCATGCACCTCAAATCCTTCTGGTTGCTCAATGTAAACCTCTTCTTCTATTATGCCATTCAGAAAAGCTGTCTTTACATCCATTTGGTGAATCTTCCATCCTCTAGATGCAGCAATAGCAATGATGGTTCTAACAGACGTGTAACGAGCCACAGGAGCAAAAGTTTCTTCATAGTCAACTCCCTCTTTTTGTGAGAACCCTCTAGCCACAAATCTAGCCTTGTGTTTCTCAATGCTCCCATCAGCTGCATGCTTGATCTTGAAGAGCCACTTAGAAGACACCACAGATTTGTCTTTGGGTCTAGGAACTATATCCCAAACATCATTCTTAAGTATAGACTGATACTCCTCAATCATGGCATCCTTCCATACTTGTTGACTAGAAGCTTCTTCAACATTTGAAGGCTCTGACTCAATAATCTGACTCATCAAGGCAACATAACTAGAGAACTTGTGAGGTCTCTTGCTTTCTCTGAAGGCTCCTCTTGGAGCTGCAAACCTTTCTGCTTCCTACATTGTCCTGCGAGCCCAAAGGGATCTTTTCTTTCCAATCACAATGTCTAGAGGCCCATCAGTAGGATCCAAAGGCTCAGTTGGATCAATATCTTCTATAGGTTTTGTATCCTCCTTCAGATTCTATGGAATATAGTCAACTTCCATATCTTGAGGAGGTTCTTCTTCATCAATCTCCATAGGAGTGCCTTTGGACCTTCTGTAAGCAACATCTTCCTAAAATGTGACATCTCTATTGATCTCAATAGACTTCTGTCCAGGAATGTATATCCTGTAAGCTTTTGATGTCTCACTGTAGCCTACAAGAATTCCTTTCTTCCCAGAAGGTTCTAGCTTTGTTCTCTTTTCCTTTGGAATATGAACATAGACTAGACAGCCAAAGATCCTCAAATGACTAACTTCAGGCTTCACGCCTGAGAATGCTTCTTCAGGAGTTTTATTCTCTAAGATCCTGTGGGGACTCCTGTTTTGAACATAGACAGTTGTTCTTGATGCTTCAGCCCAAAGAGAGATTTGTAAGTCTTGATCATGAATCATAGCTTTCACTGCTTCCACAATAGACCTATTCTTCCTTTCAGCAATACCATTTTGTTGTGGATTATAGGGAACACTAAACTCCCTCTTAATCCCTGCTTCAATACAAAAGTCTCGAAATGTGCCAGAAGTGTATTCTCCACCATTATTAGATCTCAATACCTTGATCCTCTTCCCAGACAGATTTTCAGTCTGTGCTTTGAATTCTCTGAATCTTTCTAATACTTCTTCTGATTCTTTAGATCTCAAGAAATAAATCCAAGTCTTTCTAGAGTAATCATCAATGAAAATAATATAATACAAGAAACCACTAGATGATGCAATAGACATTGGACCACACAAATCAGAATGAATGAGATCAAGAATACATTTAGATCTACTTTCACTGGAATGAAACGTACCTTTTGTGTTCTTGCCTAGGGCACATCCCTTGCATGTACCTTCATGTTCTTGATCGAATTTCGGAAGACCGGTGACCATCTTCTCCATGATAGGTAGAGCACGAAAGTGAATGTGAGCCAATCTTCGATGCCAAAGATCACACATGCTGGTACTGTTATGCACAAGTGCTTGAAGAGGACGAGTGCACAGCGTGTAGAGACATTCATGTCTAACTCCAATCACTTGAGCAGTTTTGAAGCTGGAGTTCTTTGCCCATATAAGAACTTTCCCTTTAGAGAAGGCAACTTGATAGCCCTTGTCTTCTAATGCTGAAATTGAAACAAGGTTCCTCTTTATCCCTGGTACGAACAGTACATCATTCAACTCCAAAGAAATTCCTGGAATCCAAGTGAAGAGTGGAATTTCCAATCCCTTTTACAGAATATCTAGCATCATCTCCAATAACAACTTGATCACTGGAGTTGCTTTCCATTAAGTTTGAAAGGTGACCTCTGAACCCGGTGATGTGCCTAGAAGCACCACTATCAATCAACCAAGTGTTAGAGTCAGTAGAAACATTGCTAGACAAGGCTGAATAAAATAGATAATCACTGGAGTCCTTTTGTGGAGCGACTTCTTCAACATCTGCAGTGGCAACTTGAAGCTTAGGTCGTTGAGGGCAAACCCTCGCAAAGTGACCATACTTATCACAACGAAAACATTGAATCTTGGACATGTCTCGTTTCCTTTTGAAGGTAGGAGCATCATCATTTCCATCTTCTCGATTCCTCTTGAAGAATCCTTTCTTAAAGCCTTTACTTTTGTTTGATGAATGAGAGGCAAGAACTTGTAATTCTTCATTCTTTGAGCTTTGACCAATTCCTCTTGCTGTTAGTCTTGACTCCTCTTGAATGCAGTCAATCCTCAATCGATCAAACTTGGGAAGTTCAGATCTTGCACTGATTCCTTGAATGAACGCCTCCCAAGAAAGCGGAAGACCATTGAGAGCAAGCATAGTCAGTTCTTTATCATCAATCATGTGACCAATAGTGAAGAGTTGATCTTTTATCTCTGAAATCCTCATGAAGTATGTAATAACAGATTCTCCTTTCGCCATTTTCACATGATGAAGTTGTTGCTTCAATGCAAGGGCTCGACTGGTGTTGTTGATTTCGTACATCTCTTCCAAGGTTGTAAACATCTCTCTTGTTGTATCCAACTTGAAGACAATTGGTACAATATGATCCTTGACGGAATCAACCAATACTTTCTTTGCCCTAGTGTCTTTCTTTCTCCATTGCAGCTTCTCTTCTTCCCCCTCAGGTTCGGGAACTTTTGTTTTCACAAACTCAGCCAAATCATTCTCTTCCAAAGTTAGCATGAACCTGAACCTCCATGATGTGTAGTTCGAGATTCCTTCGAGTCTATCCTCGATTTTTAGACCGTTCACCATCTTGAGAAATTTAGAAGATAGACTGAAAAGAAAAATAATGAGAGTTGCAAACTAACAGATCTGAATCTGATCACGATCTTTTTCACACCCGCTCTAATACCATGTTAGTGTTTCTTAGATCAGATTAGACAATAAAGAACTCAATAGAATTGCAACATATAAGACAATGAACACAACAAGATACCCTGGGAAAACCCTCCTCTTGAGGGAGAAAAACCCAGCAAATGATCTCTTCTATAATGTAGAACAACTAGCAGAAATCTGCTAACAACTTAGGCCCAGCAATGGCCAATAAAGAATGTAGTGAGGTCGCACCTCTCCTAGATACACAAGATACAAATGAATGTCTTCTTCCTTGAAATCGGACTGCTGCTGCAAATGCGAATTCTACTCTTAATGATAAATGCAAACTTGCTTGATGGAATGATTTACAATGCCAAAGTGACCTTGTATATATACAACATAGGCGCCTCTTCATTTAGGTCGGCCTTTACATAATAAATAATGAACAATTAACATGTCTTAAGGTCGGCTCAAGGTTAAGACAAGAATAGGCGAACTTATAAGGGTCGACCCTTTAGCAAATAAAATGTTTGATATAAATTAAATAGCCAAGAGGCTTATTCATTTAATTTATCTTTTCTTCTTGGGAAGTGCAGACCGAAGCTATCATAACATCAACAAAAAGATCACTAGATTATGGGCGGAGATTGCAACATAATCCTTCCAACAAAGTAAAGAGGAATGCCAAATTTACCACAAAGTTTTATAATTTCAATTCCTACATCATTGAACCATTGATTGATGTGGAACTAAAGGAGGGCTACTACACGTAATATGATGAAAGCTAAGGAAAGCCAACCATCATGGAATGATTAAACATTTTTTTAGTAAGATTTAGCTAAGGGGTAATAAACACTATGTTTGGATCAAAGATCATTTAGTTGCAAAATCAAACTATTTGTTGATTGTATTAGAAATGGAAGATGATATAAATCTGAAAGGGATACTTTCAAAATGAATGTTTTTGGATTGCATGCCCATCATTTGAATAAAACTTGAAAAAATGGTAGAGAATTAACTAGAAAAGATCTCAAAGACCTCAGTTGATTAAGAAATTCAAGCATGTTAAAAAAGAAGTCAAAATTTTGAACAAGGAACAATTCAAGAACTTATTTTAAAAAGGAAACCAACTCACTAGACCAAATGAATATTCAGCAAGAATTTGCAATCAATGGGTTAAGATATTGCGGGAAAGGAAAAGCTTTAAGAACTAATAAATTGGAAGCCTTGAAAATAGATAAAATACATTGAAGACAAAAATCAAGGATGAAATGGCTTAGGAATACCAAAAAGATTGAAATAATAAAATTATCATCAAGGCTGGAATTGTTAGAAAATAGGAGCATTTGAAGAGACGTGATAGATTTCTTTCAATCATTATTGATCAATGAATGTAGAGACAAAACTATTGCCTAGGAACATCGGAGCATTTGAAGACACATGATAGATTAAATAATACCATATATGAACATCCAAATTAACATATAGCATAAATACTATTCATAGTACTTGCAGTGAATCACCATTTGTGGAAATAAACAGAAGATCTCTTTTGATAATTTATATAAAGATGTGAAATGTGATGTTTGCCAAAACTAAAAAGAACTTGAATGAAAAGAGTAATGAAGGTGGAGGTAGTATAACATTTTTGGATATATTTACCTCTGAAAGCAACAACATTAGAGGACATCACAAAGATATCAGTGATATAGATCGTTAATGATGGAAAATCCCAAACCTGTAGAGGACAAATACCATAGAGTACAATGACCATCAAAACCAAATTGTATATCAGAGAAATCAATTATACCATATAAATTATCAAATCCAAACTACATATGAAAGAAATTGATTATACCATATAAATCAAAATGGTAAGTATGAATCCAAAAACATTTGTAAACTAGAATTTTCCACATTCATTAACTTACAACCCAAAATCATCAATCAAATAATAGTTCAAGAAAAGTTTGTAACTATGGAAAAGATAAAAATTTCAATCCCCATCAAAGCCATATAACAAAGCAAGTAAAATCCATACCATCATCGCAAGGATGAATATTTTGAAGTAACTTGAGAAGAGGACTGCCATAAAAACCTCCCTATAACTGAGAAAAACACAAGCAATGATTAAAAATTGTAAACGTATTCTACATAGGCACTAGTACACTCATACGCTAGTACTTGTCTCTTGTATCAAAAATGCAAAGAAAACTTAAATGGAGTAAAAACTTGGCAAGCCTAAATTTTGCCTCAAACTAGGGGTTGAAAAATAAATCAACACACTAAAAATAATTAAAAATACATAGATTTGTAAATTAAACTTTTAATTTTTTTTAAATGCAAAGTACTAAATTTGGAGAACTCATAAGTAGTTTTTCCTTCACTTAAAGACTAAAAAATGAGTACAATGCACATCATAATGTCATGTGATTATAAATTAGAAATTTGTATAGATGTTTTACAAGTTACCGCTAGAACTAAACTTTCTCAACAACCATGTGAGTGCTCTCAAACTAGATCATAATGATTCCTCATGAGAAACAATATCAGCCTCAAGCATATCATAATCATCCAATGATGCACATCTTGATGCTTCCACATACCCTTTTGCATGTGCATCTACATATGTTGCCAATTTTGCTACTACCCTCTCAAAATAAGTGATCTAGTCCATGGAAAACATGGGCTCCACATCCTCAACAATTGAATCTCGATATGGATGAATGTCATCCAAGTCAATCACTTTGTGAATTTCATTTCCCTCCACCTTTTTTACATGACAACAAAGGTTGCACTACACAAAATGAGGTCACTTTTGGGATAACCTATTGCAATTCTTCAAGTGAATAGCTCAAATGTGCTCAAAGTCAAAAGCATTACAAGGCTAGCACAAAATATAGATGGCAAGGCTTTGAAAATTTTGTGTTTTTGCACTATTATAGTCCCACTACTAATCTACAAAGACAACATTTATAACTTTGTAAGTAACTTAGTAAACGACAATTGCACTCATTAAAATTTGTTAATTATCTAGTTTTTTACATGGTAGTTGAGGCAATCTCTTTCAAACATATTGAGCATAAAAAACATCCTTCACAACCTTGTAAATCTATAACCTGTCCAAATTTATGTCTCTATGGTCTTCATCAAGCATCATATTTTCTACGCATGTATTGAGGCCATCCATAACCTCCTCATCGGCCCTAAAAGAATCAAAGAAGAAAAACTTTGAATTCAAGTACTAGATTGTTGCATGCACAATTGAAAAAACTCAGATTCACCAATTACTTGATAAGCCCAACATTTTTAAAAACTCGGGAGTTGGCAAAAATTGGGAGGGGAGGGGAGGGGAGGGGAGTGGGGCGGTGGGGGGGCGCGGAACTCAATAATAACTCGACAAATTTATTGAGCATTTGAAAATAAATAAATAAAAATTAAATTATTCTTCAAAAACACACATATTACTGAATTTGTAGAACATGTTACTAATTTCCATTATATACAAATCAAAATTAGAGTTTAATATATATCATAGACCAAAAAACGAGTTCAAACTCTGAATAAATATGAACTTCAAGTTTCAATATCCATAGAAATTATATATCATAAATTTCATTTACAACTAAAAGTTAAAAAGTTTGTTACTACTATGTGGGTGTTGCGGAAGTGGATGGTATAGTTGCAATATCATCAATAGAAGCCTCAATAAGCAAACCAGGAAGTTTGCATAGTTGCATGAACCAAGTGTTCAACAAGCAATCAAGGAAATTTGTTTTGGTATTCTTTACTAATATCATTTATGGCAACACTTAAGAGGACCATTTGAGACATTTGGATGAAGTTTTAGGCATTCATGAGGCTTCAGCATTATTTTCTGAGGAGTCCAAGTGTGAGTTTGGAATAACCAAGATTTTGTATCTAGTTCATGTTATTAGTGCTCAAGGATTTCAATTTGATCAAGTGAAGATATGAGCTAACTTGGATTGCCCTCCCCCAAAGACTTTTACACAACCAAGAGAATTCTTTGGACTCTTGGCTACTAAGAAAGATTCGTTAAGGGATTCTCACAATTTGGAGCACCCTTTACTAATTTGATTAAAAAGAGGGCCTTTGCATGAGTTGTTGTAGCACAACAAGATTTTCACAAGTTCTTAAGGGATTCTCACAATTTGGAGCACCCTTTACTAATTTGACTAAAAAGAGGGCCTTCACATGAGGAGTTGTAGCACAACAAGCTTTTCACAAGCTCAAGGACATGATGAGTTCATGTCCTATGTTGGTTGTTCATAATTTCACACTTCCCTTTGTGTTGGAATGTGATGTATCTAGAGAAAGGATTGAAGTAATTATGGCACAAAATAAGTACCCACACCTTTTAAGAGCTACAAACTTAAAGAAGCAAAAAGAAGGTTCTCAATCTATGACAAACAAATGTTAGCCATCATGCATTTTTTTAGCCAAGTACAAGCAATATCTAGTGGGTGGAAAATTTGTACTGAAAACATACCACAATAGCTTAAAGTACTATTTTAGTTAGAAGGATTTGAATAAATAACAATAGAAATGGATAAGTAGACTTTAAGCCTATGACTTTGACATTGAAAATGTTAAAAGAAAGAAGAGCATGATTATTTGTAAAGAAGAAAATAAGAAGTAAATGTTTGAAATGAAAAAATACATTGATAGGTTATTTGTATGTCACTTAAGGAGCATGTTCGAAAGGACATGTCCTGTCAAGGTGATAGGTTACATCTCCTGGTAGCAACAATCAGTAACTAATCAGGCCTAATTAGGTCTATAACATGACCAGATTATAGGGATATAAATAAGGTATTATTTAGGCATTCAACTTACCTGTTATAATAGTTAAATATCCCTTTACTCTCACCTATTGGTGTCTATTAATTCTTCAGGTTAAGTATGAAAAATTGCAAATTAGCAAACAAGTCACAAATATAAGATATTCTAGAACTTTCAAAGTGTTATACAAATTGACAGAATCCTAAATCAAAAAGAGATAATTTGAGATGTTGCTAACCTGTTCTCAAAATTTTCTTGCTTATTTTTTAAGGAATTGACCACGATAAGTAGTATGCAGAAAAATAATAGATTGCTCAAAACTGTGTTTTCCATTGTCTGCAAAAACAATATAAATAACGATTAAGAAATGATTAGGATATCAATTCACTTATATTAAAGTAAAAGCCTTTTCTCAAAAGCAAAAATTTACATACAAAATATTCAATGAATAAAAGAAAAACATGTACAAAAGGTAGCAGCAATCTTTTCAAGACCACAAACTAATGATTTCAGCACCGATTCATAACATAAAATAGTTGCAAATATGAATTGCTCAACAAACACTAAGAACTATTTCTAGTAAGCGAATGCTTTTTCTCTTCAAAAAAAAAAAACTTATATCTAACCCTCCTAGAAAGTAGCAAACAAATTTCTAGATTGCATATAGAAAATTGATGTAAATGAAGAACTGCTAATGCCAAGCTTAGAATCCTAGAAGAAACGATAATGAGGGGAAAAGAGATGGCTCCTCCTCTACTATGTATAGAACCATCCATTTCAGCCCAAGCCAATCCAAAATACAAATTTGTTCTACGAAGTTGATCATCACCTAAAGCCACCACAAATATTTTATTGGTCCTAAGTCTTGGAAGGATCAGCCACAGGGAAAGAACACTTCGATTTTTAATTTTGTACATTAATGGATCTCCGATGTATAATTGACCACTCTCAACTAAGTTTGCAAATAATGAAACTATACCTAATCAATCTGAGTCAAGCTTTTAATAAGATCAACCTTCATTTCTTAGAGGTCTCATTTCCAAATTATAAGTTCTCTAAGATCAATTTCAAATCAGTACATTGGGTTTCATCATGCTATTTAACTATGTCATTAATGTAATTTGTGAGGGGGTTTGGGTCTTACCCAACGCATGCCAGGGTAATTCTACTTATCTTAAATTATTGGAGACACTCCAACCCCTTTATGAAAAGGGGTTATTCTTCTCAGAAACGGAAGAAAATTCAAATTGAGTCTTCCTTAGAATAGGGAGGAGGAAAGTGGAGAGGACAGATTCACTTGTAGTGACATTGAGGATGACAATGCCAATCAGGATTATCATGAGGAACACATGGAGGATGAAGCAGTCAAAGACACTAGAGTAGGCAGCAAGGAGGAAAAACTCTGAAACAGCAAAGGTAAAGCTAAAATGTCAAAATATCATTCCCAGGAGCCAAGTTCCCTAGAATTCCCAATTGTTGGCCCCATGCCTAGGAGGAGAATTGGGTTGATTAGGGTCATCAACCAGATTGTGGAACAACCATCGGAATTAGTCAAGGAAACTAAAAACCATCATTTGCTTTTCAAATGGTTTTTTATGAAATCCACAGGCTTCATGTGAGAATGGCCATTTTGGGCCAAAACTATGAGGGAAAGGTTCCTATGCCCAAGGAAGAAGACAAGCTGACTCAGAAAGCTATGCAAGATATCAAACTATCAAAAATTGAAAAGGAAAAACAAAATGTTAAGATATAGAAGCTGGAGGAGGACATAAAGAAGATTAAGGATAGATTGAAAAAGATGGTTGACACCAGTAAAGCCTAAATCAATTCCAACATTGATAGCCTGAATTTTTTGGAGGAGAAGCTTCAAAGTGCAAAAGTGAAAGATAAGGGGGATGTTTTTGAGCGGCCAAAAGTATCTAGATATCCTACCAGGGGTAACACGAGTTAACCAAAAAAGGGAAGGATGAGATAAGCCAAAGGAAGTGTTATTTATGCATGAAGAAACTGAGGCAATTGAGTCCTTGCACCAGCTGTAATGAGCATGTGTTTCCTTATTCCTTTTGATCAAAGGGTACTTGTGGACTTTTTTATTCTATTATGTCATTGGTTGTGATTTTGGCTCTTTTGTTTGTTGGTCTGGGGTGTAGGTCTATTGTTCCTATGGTGTTGTTTCCAACTTCAATGTAGTTGTGGTTTTGATGTTTTTGGCTATTTTGTTGTATTGTTGCTATAACTTTTGATGTGTAGGGTTTATGGCCCCTTCAAAATCAACTTACTCCTTAATTAAAACAATGTCATTAATGTAACACAAAATTTGAAAGCCCATCTCAAGTTTGACGATTTTCTAAGTAAAGCCCTTAGTCAAGAAAGCAACTATGATGCCTATCTACAAATACCAGTGCTCCCCAAGGACACGTCCCCTACCTTGGTACCCTCATCCCCGTACCCGAAACATTTTGGGGACTCAAGGATGCCTTGGAAACACCCCCCGCATCCCCAATCATTACCAAAAAAGGGGGACGTCCTAAAAACTTTATGAATAAGGCAAGGGACGTCAAGTGGCGGCTAGTTGTCCCATACAATCCAAGTAGATTTAAGTTACTTAAAAAACACACACATTTTTAATTTTTTATAAATAAGGGATGGGCGGGCCCACAAGGACCCCCCATCCCTTTAAACACAACCTAAACCTATTTCACTTATCAAAACAACCAAAAAGGAAAAAAGATTCTCATTTTTACATTTGCAAACTTGAGGTGAAGAGCAGCAAGTAGAAGAGGAGAGACAGCAGTTGAAAGAGGAGACTAGGGCATCAAATCTTCTACACTAGAGGTAAGTTCTTCATTTTTTTTCAATTTTTTACCTCATAGGAAGGGCATTGTGAGTTTATTTTTTCTCTCTTTTCAATTCTTAACCAAAAAAATCATGAGCAGCAATGAGAGTACTAGTAATGATAGTGAGGAGGTTGAGGTTCAAATGCATGAAAGTCAAAGAAGTGGACCTAGAAGTGGAACTCATAGAAGTATGGCAGCCATTGGGGCTTCTTCAAGGAGAGGGAGTATAGCAGGGCCAGCAACTTCAAACCCATTTGAATATCCTTCTGAAGTCCTCAAAACCTATGCAAAAGGTACATTTAACCCCAAGAAACCCCTATTACAATTTGCAACACCACTTAATAAAGATAAGGAAAAACAAAATCTTGGGGGAGTAGAGAATGGCTTTGCCATTTGTGCAAAAAAAATATAGAGGCAGCTATACAAGAGTCTATTGTCATCTTTTGTGGATAGGTGGTAAAGAGGTGAAAAGTTGTGAAAAAATATCTCCGATTGAGAAGATATAGGCAACTAGATTGCATATGGAGGGGGAGGCAAGAAAGCAAGGAACTCCATTGGAGAGTTTGCAGCCTAGTGTGTCATTGCCTACAAAGATTGTGGATGTTGGATTTCATGGGGGAGAGGGTTCTACTTCTATTAGAGGAAAGAAGAAATCTACTGTTACTGATATGTTTAACACACAATTACAAGATGTGGTTGATTCCTCTATTGCTAAGTTTTTTTATGTTCATGCCATACTTTTTCATGTGGCATGTTCACCATATTTTAAACAAATGTTCAAAGATGTGATAGTTGTCAGTCCTCCATTTGTTCCACCTGGAGAACACAAGCTACGCACCACCATCCTTGATAGAGAATATTCCAAGGTGAGTGTGTTTTGATGGAGGATATAAGACAAACATAGATAAGGGATGGTTGTTCTATTATCATGGATTGGTGGACCGATATCAAACATCAATCACTCATCAATATTATTGTTACATGTACAACTAACTTATTTTTTTAGAGCTATTGATTGTTCGGGGAAGAGGAAGGATGCAAACTTCTAATTTCATATTTTGCGAGAGTAGAAGAGGTTGGAGCCTCTAATGTTGTAAAGGTGGTGACCGATTCAGCCCATGTATGTAAGTTAGTTGGAATGATGGTAGAGGGTGCTTATAAAAACATTTTTTGGACCCCATGTTGTGTTCATGCATTGAACAATACCTTGAAGGACATTGGGAAGATAGATTGGGTGAAGGTAGTGGTGTCAGAGACTAGAGATGTGCAGATATTCATTTGCAATCATCACACTTCACTTGCTTTGTTCAGGACATTTTCGAGGAAGGAATTCCTCAAGCCTGTGGATACTAGATATGCCAGCTACTTCATTTTGTTAGAGAGGGTGTTTGAGGTCCAAGAGACTTTACAATTAATGGTGGTCAATGCAGAGTGGGGTAGATGGCAAGAGGAAAGCACACCAGAAGGAAGAAGTGAAGCAAAAAATCCTTGATCATGATTAGTGATCCACAATGAGATAAGAAAATTTTAAATTGTTGATTTTATTATTTAATTTTTAAAATGTTAATTTAATAATTTTAAATTTACTATTTTTTTTCTAATTTTAACTTGTAAAATATTTCCATTCTTTTTGAAGATTTTAATTGTTGTAGCTTGTTTGCACTTGCAGATATGTTTACTCCTTCATTGAGCCTATTGTGCGGGTAATTGGATATGTTGATACCGACTCTCCTAGCCTTGGAGAGATTTATGAGACCTTCAATAGCATGCTTGGGCAGATCAAGCAAGCAATTCATAGCAGGACCCTACTTTGGGATTTTATGAGGAGCATCTTAGGCCCATTGTGACACAAAGGTGGAACACTATGAACACCCCGCTTCACATGGCAGCCTATGCTCTCAATTGCAAATGGTATGCAGCAAGACCTAGGAGAGTGTCTCCATCTCATGATGAAGAGATGAAAGAAGGCTTCATGAAGGCCCTTAGGAAAATGTATACTGAAGAGGAATCTGCTTTATTTCGCACACAATGGCTTGCATTTGTCAATCTTTGTAGTCCAATAACTCAGAGAAGTGAGAAGAGTAACCATAGGCTGAAAGCAAATTGTCTATCCATAGAAGAGAATTTCCACTCATTAGAAAAAATGCGGATAAGCACTGATTTATGTGTTATAAAAAGTACCTTCCCAATTGTAACCCACATCGAGACATCGCTTCGAGACAATTCAGAGTGTACTTTGCTTGGATTCAAAACCACCTGCCTGCCTTTAAATGTTCAGGTTCACTTACTATAAATCAAGCAGTCTTTGTAATATGATATCTAAATAATTACCAAAAATTATCAAATTCACATAAGAACTTATGGATACAAGTATCCAATAATAAGAAAATTATTGCTGCCTTCCAAACAAGACCCTGCAAAAAACAAATCAAAATGAAGTAAACCACAGAGATTCAGGAAATTATTCATGAACTCAAAGATAAGTTGTTGATTCCAAGCAAAATTTATTAATGCTCCAATATTTCATGTAAGAACATGAAAACTTCATTTCATGTCAATTTACTTCTATGAAATAAGCAACCATTTTGAAAATAAAACTAGAAGGATAAATATCTCGAAAACAGAAAATGATGTCCAATATAGCCAAATGATAGTTATTCCTGAGAGTAATAAAAAGCCTTAAGCTGGAAAAACAATGTTCAATAAGATGGCTAGGGCTTGTTAACCTACAATAAGTTAGGAATCTATTTTCTGTATTAACATAGAACTTAGAAGTTAAGCTTCTCTCCCCTTTGAACTAGACTGACTTTGTTGCCAGAAGATGGGGAGTTAAAGGTTTACAATGTAAATATGGCTCGTATCAGTAAGGAATGTTCCAATGACCAAGATTTCCAGACCTCTTTCAACCCTCCATTTAAAGAATTTTTTCTGTGTTAACCAAAAGGATTGTTGCTGACTAGGTCCTACTGTGTTGGCCAAGAAAATATGCTGCTTTGATCGGTTTCGTGTTTATACTTTGTTGTGCTCACTAATTTGACCATTGAACATACTATGTTGACTAGAAATTTTGGCTGTTGCCTGATCAGATTTGTTCATGCTTGGTGAATTGGAAATTTTAGTTGCATTTTATCATGAGAAAAAGTGTTGTACTTGAATAATCATAGTGAATTTGTCTGCTTTATGAGTTGCTATGTGATAAATCATGATAAATGCTGTTGTGCAAGGGCTTATGAAAACTAGGAGTTTGTATATGTTATAATCGGACATGAGTTCTTGGCAGTCATTCTTTTCCTATTATGGAAAGGCTATCACACATACCATGTTATTGGTATATGAACAAAGTGTCAAGATTAAATACTCTACTATGTTACTTTCTTTGATCATGAATAACTCTATTTCTACTCTACAACTGGCTATATCATAAAATAAACTATTCAAACCACCACAAAATTTTGCTCTAAATAAAATAACCCTAGTATTTCTAAATGAGAAAAAATCAAGTCGCCCTTCCCTATATCAAAGATATCACTAAATAGATTGTTAAAATCCTTTATCAAAAGAAACATAATAGCAATTTTCACTTCTCTCAAAACACTTAAACACAAACTTGGATCTACAAAAGACCCTCATGACCCTCTCCAAAGCAAGGTATTTAATGATATTAATGAAATACCACGCTCTTGCATACACTCTTAGAATGGCTAGATTGGTCACTCATTATAGAGACAAATTTAGCAAAACCATAATCACCATACTTGTGTTGGTATCGGGAAATGCACCCCCATCTTAAGACACACACATATGGGGACATCTCTAGACATTAGGATACATCCGATGATGTTTCTTTGCATCTCTCTACATCTATCGAGAGTGTCCCTTTAAAATTGGAAAACTTCCTATAAAAGTTTCTCAAATATATCATACTAATTACTTTGGGTTTTCATCAAAGTCCGATATGTATTTGACAAGAACAAAAAAAATTAAACAAGCATACTATGTTGCACCCCTATGGAACTTTTTATGTTTTAACCTTGGACCCTCCATGTTGGTTTTGTAAGGTCTTTTTGTTAATGTGTTGAATGTGTAATGCCTTGTAGACTTGTATCATGTAATGTCCCCTTTTTAGGGTTTCCTTATTTGGCAGTTGGTGCTATCTTTTGGAATCTGTCTGAATATTCAAAGGAGCATATTGGTGTTACTAGTGAACTTTTCTAGGTTTTTTTTGGGCCTTAGTGGGCAGAATTGCTATTTTTAGTAACTTAATATTTTTAATAAGTTTCAGTGCATCTCAATTTGGACCAGTTTGGACCAGTTTTGAGTTTGGACACACTATTTTTAGCAACTTGCTATTTTTAGTAAGTGTTATTTTGGGCACTTGGTCCTAGCAGTTGTGCAATACAGGGTTTCCAATTTTGGCAATGTGTTGGTATTTTGTTGGTCCATGAGATGGTGATGACTTTAATTGCATTTTTGGCCATCTAGGTGGTTCTCCACATTTCTTGGAGAACATTGCTATTTTTAGTAAGTGCCCTTTTGGCCCCTGGCATCTTTCCTTGTCATCAACAAGGTGTGATTAGTTTTTGTTTTGGATGTCTCTCGGTGCTTTTCGTAAAATAATTGGAATTATTTTAATATTTACACTAAAGTTATAAAGTAATGTTTTAATATTACTTTAGTGTTAAATATTATAAAATGAAAAGGTTATTAAAGATTTTTTTTAAAAGCAGAAAAAACAAAAAAAAAATGCTTTTTCAGGAAAAGAACTAAAAAAAAATTAAAAATTAAAAAGCAACAAAAAAGCAGGGAAAAAGAAAAAAACGTTTCTTCGGAAAAGCAGGGAAAAGGCAAAAAGCTCTTTTTTGAAAAAAGTAGGAAAAAGTTATAAAAGGAGGCATGGGGTAGCTCATTTTATTATGTTGAAGATGATAATATTATGCTGCCAGATTGGAACTTGAGAGTTCTTTCCTAAATCTTCAGAGGACAAAAACCCTCTCTACGTTGTTGGTTTCGGATTTCAAAGATAATCCCTAACTGGTTAGGTGTGATTGCATTTAGTAATCACCATGGAGCTTACAAGTAGAGTAATCAGATTTTGGTTTGATCATTTCGATGTTTTCTAGTTGCTATGTTTTTGGGGTGTGGATTTCTAACTTTGCCAAGAGTTTCGAGAGTCTTTTTCTTGGTGTCCTTCCTTGCTGGCTGTACAACTTGGGGTTTGGAGTGATTGGCTGTGTGTTCATTTCTGCCCCTCCATCCTGTCATTTTTAAACCTATTTGGTGGTGCCATAACTCTTCCATGACCATACAAACAGTTTGCAGGCTTACTATGGAGTTTGGATGACATTCTAAGAAGATATGCAAACTTCAAGCTTGCTGTTTGGAGAATTTCAGACCTACTATAGGTGAATATCAGACCTGTAAATTGACCTTTCAGTCCACTTGAGGGAGTTGTGGAGTTATTGGAGTGGTATATATATTGATATTTTGCATTGGGGCAGATCCTTGTCATGTCTGGTTTGCACTTTGAGTGGTTTGATTGGCTGGCTGTAGCATAACAGTGTTGCACTTTCCATATCAGACCCGAAACAATTGCATTTCAGAGCTTATTCACAAAATAATCTTGGGTGCCAACATTGAGGTATACTTGTTTTATTCTTGCAAGGGGAACTCATTTATGTTGTTGAGTTTCATTTTGGGCATCTCATTTCAGTTGGGTTGATTGTATTGGAGTGTTATTTCATGTTTTTATCTCATGAACTGAATTGTACTTGTTAGTATCATTTAAAACAAGCTTACATTGTAATACTGACTTGGTAGTACTATTCAGTAACTTTGTTCTACTTGGTTTTGATACTAACCCCACTGAATAAGTGGCATTTCTATATTCCCGATGAATAAGCGGATGAACTCTTGTTTCATGTACTGCCCGCTGAATAAGTGGATGATTCTCTTTCCTTGTTAGTTTCGCATCCCATTGTGTAAGTGGTTTAGGACAGCTTTCCGCCTGATACTTCTTTTCTGCAAATTGTAATGCCCACTAAATAAGCAGATGTTTACTTTCATGCTTTGGATATTTCGTACTCACCTCACTGAACAAGTGGTTACTTCAACAGTATTGTATTGTAACCTTACCATCATATGCTCTCATCTTGCCCACATCGAGATCTGGGTGATCAAAAAGTGGAAGGTAGTTGCTCTAGTTGATTATAATTGTTATATTTGCAAATGTTAACCAAGTTGCAAAATTGAAAAAAAATAAGGGTGGGTTACTATAGTGGTATCAAAGTTGGTGATCTTGCCAACCTATTGGGAAGCTAACCCTTGTTGCAAATTCTTCAATTGCATAGCTTTATACAGCAGTTGCTTGTGCTGAGTTGGTCACTCCATTCAATTGTGACAAAGGAAAAGTTCAGAAATTTGTATACACATTCCTATGAATTATGGCATTTAAATTTGATGAGAAGATTTATAGGGTAGGAAAAAGACTTGACCACCTGCATCTAACAAGGGATGAATTACTATGCACTTTGGATACTGTGGAGAGTTTTTTCTTGAAGATAGATCAATTAGATTCTATCGAGTTGAAGATTGTTGTGGCTCCAGTTGTAAGTGCGTTTGTTAAGCCTAAGCTTATGAGATACCCGAATGAAGATGTTAGAGTTACAATTATTTCTTGTATTAGTGAATTTACAAGAATTACAGCTCCCAAAGATCCATACAATGATGACATAATGAAGGATTTTTTTCAGCTGATGGTAGAGGGCTTCCGTGGTTTGAAAGATACTAAGAATCCTTCTTTTTCCAAGAGAGTAAGAATTTTAGAAACTATTGCAAAAGTTAGATCTCGTGTATTGATGAGATCTTGGTTGTGATGATTTGATACTCCAAATGTTCAAACATTTATTTGTTGTTGTCAAAAAGGAACATGTTTTAGGACGTCTTTCTTGAGACCTTTCCAAGAATATTTCTCCCTTGCTTATAGGTTTTGTAATATCCTGGGTGTCCGATTAAAGGGTTGTCATGGTATTCTCTAATGATCTTCTCCTTTATCTTTGAACCTGGTACTAGATATATCATATCTTGTATAGAATGAGTTCTTCCACTGCTTTGTATTCTTCATTTTGTAGATTTCCCTCTAGGATGTCGTTTGCATGTGAATCTTTAGTGTATTCAGCAATGATTGAATTCTTCCATTCCGCATAAATGCTTGTTATGGAGCATAAGTAGGGTTTGCGGGATAGTGCATCAGCTACAATGTTGTTCTTTCCCTTCACATATTCTATGTCAAAATTATAAGCTTGTAACTTGCTGACCCATTTTTGTTGACAATCATTTAGATCCTTTTGATTTAGGAAAAACCTTAAGCTGTTGTGATTGGTTTTAACAATGAACTTCCTGTTGTGACCTTTTTCACACATCACCCCATCAAGATGGGGACCCCCTAAATTTTGCTCCAGTCTGGTCTTTTGGCTTTGGTTCGCTCTCTCTCTGGTCTCTGGTCCTTCCGGGGATTGTCCCGTTGTTTGACCCAGGTTGAAATATTGGTCAAGTCTGTGTAATTAGGGTTTTCATCCTTCAGGCTTATGTAAGGTCAGACTGAGTTATAAAATTGAAATCTAAGCTTAGAGCAGCAGTCAGAAGACTTCCAGCAGAGTCCCCCTAAATTTTCACTGTATTCTGGCAACTTACTATTTTTAGTAAGTATTCAACTTGGGACTATTTTATTGAGATTTTGGAATTCTGTCAGTTCCACTGCATCCGGGTAACATCAAGCTGCCTACACGTAAATTTTGAGCCAGATCAGACGACTTACTATTTTTGGCATTTCAGGCTTTAAGAGCCAAATTAGGGTTTCTACATGAGCTTTTCAGATGCATGTCTGGAGAATCCTTCTGGGTTTTCCAAAACCTTCACAGTGATGTAATATGCAAACCGAGACGATCACTTTCAGAGTTCAGCCTTCGGAGGCTATTTTTAGGGTTCGCATGCAGTGTTTTTCAACGATGCCCAGTTTCTTCATGGTTTTTCGAGAGCTTCGCGAACGCGGGCTTGCAAGCAAAGGAAGATCGAAGCTGAGGACTTACTATTTTAGCCGCGACGCATGCGCACTGTTTTCCGGTTTTTCCGGTTTTTGAGATCCCAGCAATATGACATGCAAAACCATCCGGCAGTGGATGAGTCACTTTTCAGACAGTTTCTATTTTTAGCAGGTACACTCCGGCAGCCGCCCAACACTCCAGTCCAGCAAGCAGAACGACATGCAGAAGGAACGAAGTCAAACAAGACCGTTCGGGATACATGCAAGTCAAATTAGGGTTCCCACTTTTATAGGAGGTGAAATCCAGAAATAGCCGAAACAAAGTACCCCACCCATGTCAGCACACTTCAAGGTACCTGCTGGCAAAATTTGAGCAAAGTCTGAGAACTTACTATTTTTAGTAAGTCAGAGCACGGCTATAAATAGCAGGTCTGCACCCGAGGTTGGCGTCCGAGTAACCCTCAAGCTATCAAGATCAAGCGTTGCAACTTTCAGGCAAAACGGAGCTACTAAAGTCATAAAGTCAAACTTACTATAAATAGCAGGTGGCTATAAATAGCAGGTCAGGGCAGAGGACTGACAAAACAGGTTCACAAGGCAGAGAATATCATCTGATGAAATTTTCAGGCAAAACGGAGCCTTAGAGGTTGAAAATCAAGGAATTTGCTAAAAATAGCACAACTTGCTAAAAATAGAATGCAAGAGCAGGAACAGGCAGAGGCTTGAAAAACGCCTAAGGCAAAAATGAAAGCTCACCTAGTAAAATGCGCCCACCTCAAGGAGAGAAGCCTTGAAAAGTTTCTAAGGCAAAAACAAAAGCTCACCTAGTAAAATGCGCCCACCTTGATGACTCTCTCAAAAAGTTTCTAAGTCATAAAATCAAAGTAGCCCCTTCCAAATGCGCCCATGGTGAAAATGAAAGCCCACATGTGTAAATGCGCCCACCTAGCAAAACAAAAGCATGGGGTCTCATTTGCGCCCAAGGAAGAAGAGGATAGGTGAAAAGCGGCTAAGTATGAAATTGAAAGTGCAACACCTCATTTGCGCCCAAGGGTAGTGATGCCTTGAAAAAGTTCTAAGGCATGGAAAATGAAAGCTCACCTAGTAAAATGCGCCCATCTCAAGGTAGAGGCTTGAAAAAGTTCTAAGGCGTGGAAAGTGAAAGCTCACCTAGTGATTTGCGCCCTCACCTCAAGGATTGAAGACTCAAAACGTCTAAGGCAACAAGAATGAAAGTAGACCCATGTAAATGCGCCCTCCTTGATGACTCTCTCAAAACGCCTAAGGTCAAAATGGAAGCTTGGCCTAGCAAATGCGCCCATGATGAAGAAGGATGGTGGAGGCCGAAATTCTTCTAAGGCATAAAATGAAAGTAGAGAGGTCAAAATGCGCCCTCAAGAAGATACATGGCTTGAAGAAATTCTAAGTGGTGAAAATAAAACCAGACACACCCATATGCGCCCAAGGCAAGATAAAGTGGCCAGGACTTGGAGAAATTTCTAAGTCAAGAAAATGAAAGCTCAAGACCCCATATGCGCCCAAGGTTGCTGGAGAAATTTTTTCTAAGTGTGGAGAATGAAAGTGGCTCATGCTAAATACGCCCTTGATTGAAAATGTTTCTAAGGCGTGGCAAGGGTAAAAGCTAGCAAAATAAAACATCACTGAGTGAAATGCGCCCAAGATGTGAGATGACTGGAGAAAATTTCTAAGTCGCAAAAAATAAATGCCAAGGGATCAAGTACGCCAGAGGTGTAAAGTGAGGAATTTTTTTTAAATGAAATAAATATTTCATCAAAAATATACGCCTATGGTAGAGAAAATGTTAGAAAATTTTTTCTAAATGGAATAACATTTCACTGGGGAAAAATACGCCCTTGGCATGGAAGGATGATTTGATGAGTTTTAAAATTCTCCAAAGGCAGTTGAAAGTTGACGAATTTTTTTCAAGGGGAAGATTTGATATCGATGAATATTTTCCATGGGTCAAGTGAAAAATCAAATGAACCCGTTCAAAATGCACCCATGAGTTAACAGAGTTTGAAAATTAACTTCCTAAGGGAAATTTTAATATTTTCAGAAGAAATTCGTTTTGCCTAGATTATTTTCCTGACAGAAGTTAAATCTCAAAGGACGAATTATTTCGAGCACGCAAACAAGTTTTTAATCGCCCGGAGTTGAACGCTTTAATGAGAGAATTTAAAATGTCTAAGGCAAATTTTATGAAATCGAGGATTTAAATGACAGACATTTTAAAAAGTTGGAAATAAATTTGCTACTCCCACGAATTTTTTCGAGTTGAATTTATTTAAACACTGCGAGATTTTTAAATGGAATTTTAAATCAAGTCAAGTGATTGTTTTTCTCGCGAGTTGTTTAAATCGCCAAGAGTTAACTGGCAGACTAAGAGGAAAATTCGAAATTTGAAGAAGAAGGAATCATTATTAATGGCGACTGCCATAATAACCGGCTGACGACTAGCCCACTACTGCGCTTGAATTAGAAGATTCCGAACGAAGATAGTGGGAAATTGATGAAGGTGCTGAAAATAGCCCCAGCACTACTTAGCAGGATTCTCCGAGAAGAGTTATTTAAACAATCTCTTCTCTCATTTCTCCTCACATTATTTCGAAGTTGAAGTTGCTGAAGAAGTTCTGGAGAGATTGAAATATTTTCCAAGGGGTTGAGGAGAGAAATTCTGTGAGAGTTTATTTTATTTCGGAGTGTTGAGTTGCTGAAAGTACGAAGTGCTGGAGAAATCTTCATTTGCCGAGACTCTTTCTTTCGAAAAGCTGAAAGTGTGTTGCTGCGACTTCGAAGTTGAAGGCTGAAGTTATTTTCCGGAGTTGCTGGAGAATTTAATTCTCAAAGAGCTGAAAGTGGAGTTGCTGCGAAGTTTAAACGTTGAGAAGTTGAAGAGGTTGAAATTTCATATTGCTGGCAACTCTTTATTCCTCTAACTGCTGAAGTTGACAAAGTGAAGTCAAGGTTCGAACAATTTGTGCTGGAGAAATTAGCTGCATTGCTGAAAGTTATTAGCTTGCTGCGTTTTTTCTTCACCAGTCAGAAGTGCAGTTGCTGAGAGTTGTCTCTAAACTCAGAGATTTTTATACAGTACGAGATGGCTAGCGCAAAGGATGTTGCAGGAACAAGCAGAGCCGCAGGCAGAGCTGCAAACACTGAAGCAGGCAAGGCTGGCTCATCTCGACAGGCAATGATTAAGAGGCTCGCTAAGCCATTTCTCCCAAAGTCAGCAATAGTTTCAAAGTTGGCAGGATTGAATGACACTAACCTTGGTTCATTTAATCTGAATGCACTCAAATCGAGGATGTTCGGGCTAGGGGGCCATCAACCATCCGTCACGGCACATAATATAATGAAGAGCGGAATCTACGCAGCTGCTAGTTTTCCGCCAGCAATTCAGTGTCCGGAGCTAATTATGGAGGGCGCCAATCACTACAAGCCGTAGGACGATCGCCTCCGGATGGTAACCGGTCAGCTAACTTCTACACTATGCCATCTGAGAAGATTTGGGATTCCTAAATCACGAGGAGATGCTATAAGGTGACAAAATAAGAGGGCGATAAGATGTAATTTCCTCTTTCAAAGAGCTTCACCGCAAATATCAACAGAGTTTGATGCAATGAGCCACCCACTAAGCCCCAGCGATAACTGCCGAGGACGGAAATCAAGAATACCGTAAGGATTTGATAATGATGCTGAGCCGGGTAAATGGGAGTGCACAGGTTTACATTTTCGAGCCTTGGATGTTCTACTTCATCGAGATCATCTCGGAGGGAAAGGAGTGTGTCGATTGGGCTAGGATGATTAGCAACCACATCGATGAGCAATTCAGGAGCTTGAAGGTGACGAAGACTTTCTACATGAGCTCATATGTGATTTACATGTTGGCCAGAATGACTAAATACAGAGGGATTTCGTATAAAGAGCCAATCGGCTGTGCCCCTGGTCAATTCAAAATTCATGAAGCCTGCACACAGCTACATTTGGCTAACATTGCCAACTATAAACGGGCAAATGATGCATTCACAATGCACATTGCAAGGACGCTTCAGCAAAGGACGCAGCAGAGAATATCTAAAGAAGCACAGACACCGATTGAGGAATATGGGTATTGGCTCATCCAATTCCCGAAATTCACATATATTAGGCTGCAGGGGTTCACTTTGTATCCGTATCGGTTACCACGATACCCCACTGATCACATAGTAATGCTTGAGATATCTAGGCAATTGATTGCCTACGATAAGATTCAGAAAAGGAAAAAGAAGGGTGGGCTTGATTTCCCTATCACTATGGGAAATTCCATTGAGGTGTGTCCCTCTTTGCAGGCAGCCCGAGAGGCAGAGGACGAGCTGCAATCTTATCATTTGTCATATCACACAGGCAGGCAGGATTTCGATCCTTACGGGAACATCCGGATGGTACAGAACGTTGAATACCGGCACAGAGCTCATCTGGAGGACTTTTGGGCAAATGCAGTGGATGAGGCTGCGATAAGAAGAAGGATGTTTCTGTGATTTCCTCCTGGGTTGATTAGAGAATGTGATTATTCCAGCTCCCGACTGTGGAGGAGGGATGTCAACGCTATGCAACCCGATCATGGGTCGGGCTTAGGATAATTCGTCTCAATTGACTCCGATTGGTCCGTTTCGCAGGATCGGTGGACTCTGACACTTCATCCCGGTGATGACTTTTACCAGGACTTGGGTCGACAGACATGTATGCAGACTTAAGAGCAAGTCGATCGCCCTTACTTACAGCTTGATGGGTGACCCAAGGCCGTTATCGGTAAAAAGAGGAAACAAATTGCTCAGACATCGAGGGCACAAGTGGAAGTGCCAACCCAGCCGATACCGTTGAGGATAGAACAAGCATCACCCGTGCACTCACAAACTCAATCTTCGAGTTTAAGAGTGGTTTCATTATTTGCCGATCAGAGGGCAGGATTAGAGGAAGAGCGGGGACTTGAGGAGGTAGATCAGCCCAGCGCCCGGGAATCAGCTAGTGTCAGTTTATCCAGGGGCGGCCAACAGGAGGAGGAAGAGGAAACAATGGCCGACACCCATTTTCAGCAGATGTTGGATACGGCTTTGGAAGAAGAAGAAAACACAGAACAGGGGACCCAAGGGTCGGGAGATACCCAGCTGATAGAGGAGGATGAGCCTGAGCAGACTAGGGCAAGAAGAGAGGAAGTGCACGAGATGGAGGCAACAGAAGAACAGCCCCTTGTCATTTGTAATCCGCAGCAGACAGTGCCTGATTGGCTTTCCGACAGAATGAGGAGAGAACCCGAGGATGACACGGATCCAGCCATTGAGATGGAAGAGTTCCTCAGGAGGATCAGTGCGCCACCAGAGAAGAAAAGGGCCCGAAAGTTTTCAAAGATCTCGACCGACGAGTCAGGTTCTCGCACGCTTCAGGTGGCTATTCCGAGGGAAGATTGTGATCAAACCGAGGAGAGGCCTGAAAATTATGTGATCACCACAGTAGAGTTGGGTCGTCCTACGGGAGCCCAAGTTATCGAGGAGTTCGATAACTCCTATCAGGCATTGAAGGATCAGTTGCTCCGCACGGAGGGGAAGCATAAGAAATTGAAGAAGGAGCACAAAACCTTGATAGGATATATGCAGAATCTAGCACGTCCAGGTGAACCAGCGGACCCGGCAGTGGAACGTCCATCGGAGCTTCCGAACGAGTCAATTGTTGCCTTAGAGGATTTAAAGAAAATGGAAACGGAGGCAGACAAGTGGGTTAGCCGTGTTCATACCGAGACAGGAAAATTCATGGAGGACCTTGCCGATGCTTATCGACAGGCCTCAAATATTTTGGCACGAATGGATATAGTAGAGCAGGCCTGGGGTGATACTCGCATCTATCAAACGAAGACTGTACTTCGTTTGGGGGCTTTGATGCATGTACCTCTAGTAACCTTAGTGGATGGAGGTGTAATTCAGAGAGGTGATAGGTACGATTTCACCAGTTGGTACTCCTCGGTGGTCACAGGCCGTGGATTTCACGACGCAGAAAGGGCAGATTCAGCTAAAGTGAAGAAGGCAATGGGCAACATCTTGGGGGGAGTCCTCAATACATTAGAAGCCATATTTGCTAGAAAGTTGGTCCCAGAGGAGATAACTGCTGATGGTTTGAAGGGTAGACTGCCTCCATTCTTCTCAGCTGCGAGGTCACTTGTCTTGGATGACTTTGAGAATGTCTCCACGTTCTCTAGTATAATTCAGCATACCCAGGACGCCTTGGTGACATGGAAGAAATCTTGCATCAGATACGGACAGACGGTAGCAGTCTTGGAGTTCCAGCTCAACCATATTCCACCGATCTCTACACGGGAGGTTGAAGCAGTATTGGCCCGGTTGATCGAGTTTGCTATCCGGGAGAAGGCCAGTGGGAACGCGCTGCTTGATGAAGATCTTCTTGATGATGGTAGTGGGCATTAATTGCTCATTATGATTCCTGCAGGGGAGTGGAGAATATTCTGTGCATTCATTGCCCACTCCTCTTTGTGGCGGTTTTTAGGACAAAAACCCTAATCAGGGCATAGGTGGCTCGATCTGAACCCTTCATTGTAATTCAATTTGAGCCGTCCGTTGAAATGGGCTAGCTATAAAAGGGGCACCCCCCCTCATTTGTAAATTATTAGAATTAGAATCAGAGATAGATCAGAGCTAGAGAGTATTGGAGATAGAAGTTAGAGAGTAGAGCTTAGAAGTTAGCTTAGATTGAGGAGGAAAGGAAGTTTTCCCATTGAGGACTTTGTAAGAAGTTGTTGTGAACACTCTCATAATATAAAGATTTATCATTGGTTGGTGGTTCTATCTTCTATTGTGAGTAGCTAGCAAGGCTTGTTCGTCTTTCCAATTCAAGGTAGATAGAGTAAAATAGATTTTATTTCATGCAAGTAGTTGTTAGCTGTGGAGTGTGGCGTTGTGATTTGAGCAAGTCTTCTCGTCCATACCACTAGCGGACTTGCTGATGGTAAGTTCGCCTTGCGTGGTCAACTGGAGTATCAGCACTTAACTTCGATTATGGTTCATGTATTTGTATGCGTCGTGTTGACGGTATGAACGTGTTGTGTCATAGTTTGAACATTTTCTCATCCTTTGAAGATTGCACCAACTTTGTCGGAGTTGTTCGAAAGGAGACAAAGCAAAGTTTGGTTTGAAGATTGTTTAAATCGATCCTCGTCCTCCACCCTTTAGAAGTAGACTTGTAGAATCCCTATCCCTATCCCCTTTAAATTCTGCATTTTCCGAGTCAGTCTAGATACCAGAACAATATTGCCAAATCATTCATGTCCTAATTGCTTCACAGAGTCGAATAACTACGTAAGTCCCCTTGAAATAACCAGCAAAACACATCAACCAACTGAGTCTATTCGCGATAAAAGGAACCTTGGAGTCGAACACATGAACTTTCAAGCAATCTTAGCATGTGGGACACTTTGATCAAGAGAGAATAGAGTGACCGTTGGGCAACTTTATTCTGTGCTGGCGCTGTCACAAAAGGCACGCCAATGCCCTTCATGGTTTGGGTGCAAATGAGACATCAGGGAGGAGTTTTGAACATGTAACTTTTCTCCTTCGAAGGTTGTAATGTTGTCCCAGAGTACTTGCTCCCTCACCTAAAGTCATCATGCTTTGGTCCTGGTGTTCACCCTGCAAAACAAACAAAAAGAAGAGCATCA